>CM051269.1:28206660-28239160 GCA_027921565.1 Artemia sinica
AAAACCTCCATAGGCCTTTGGTATAGAAGAATTTCATCAATATCCATGAAACCGGGGGAGATCAATTTTGGTTTTGTTGTTGCTAACCGCTCATCCAAGACAACAAAATTGTGACGGATGATGACTTAAATGTATAGAAATGCAAAATTGAGCTCCGTGCATCACCAGGTATCCTGTCTAATTCCTATTCCATATGAAAATCTTTTGAAAACACGGTTCCAAATATAGCCAGAGCATATAGATAACCTGCTTGAAGTCCTCGCAAGGCACAAAAACGTATGTGTGGCAGGGGGTGGAGCCTGCTGGTAATATATACTATCCCATCAAGGAAGCAATATACTCAATCATTGTATAGTGAGAACTTTTGTGCTTTCGGGCTCTGCTGGGGATGGGGGGCCTTATGACAAGTACTGTACGCTGCAATCGTTCCTGGTGGTAATATAAAAGTATCTTCATGGAATTTCCTTGGCTTCACAAAACATGATGTTCATTGACAATACCATCCTAAACGATCCTTCTGATTCAGATGACTACAGAAACGCGAAATAGGATTTATATATGTACTCTACAGTTTTTACACTGGAACCCTGGTAATGGTTTGCTTGCGGGTCACATCTAAGCACATCTTAATTGTTAGCAGACGTCCTTTAAATGTGAATGAATTAAATGCCTAAGAGGAAGTCGCAGGGGCCTTGTCAGTATGGGACTGTGTCTCTCTGGAATTTGTCCTGAGTCTACTATCTCAATGTCTATTTCTTTTCAGCTATCTGACAGTTTAGTTTGACATTTCAAAGGCTCTTATTTCGCATAATTAACTAGCTGGTAGAGTTATCTACTGCCCTCGGTGGCAAAATATCAGCGAGTAGTAAGGAATAAGTATGCGGCGATAGGCTTCTGTACCCGCAACATGTGGGCTGTATGGGTGCTCATCATTATAAATTAGGCGCGCATTGGGCCTGAAACACCATTCACGCCTCGGTTGCAAATCTAAGAATCCATTGCATCGTTGGAGGCTTTTGAAATAGAAGGTGGTTTGTTCTGTTATCTGGAATGAACTGGCCTCTGTGACCAGGCGTTGGTTGACTTAGATAGTAGTACCTATAAGGTTGCGCCTTGAACAAAGTGAAGATGAGGACAGTATGAAGGAAGGGGTGTTGGACTCGATAAATTGATTTGGGGGGGGGGTGTGGGAGCCTTGGAGGGCGTTTGAAAAGGGTTTTCCGAGTTAAAGGATGGTTGTGCTTGATTAAATGATTGTGAGGATCTTTGCAAGTGGGAAAAAGGAAGAAGAGGGCGAGAGGGGTGGGAAGGGATTAGAAACAGATGACATGATAAAGTTGTTTGAGTCCGCAGTCTTTGAGTTAGGCATTCCTGGCTGAGCTTGGAAGGTACATCGCATTGTACGATATGTGTAGGGAAGTGTTCAGTGTAGTTTTGAAGCTTCTTTGAGTTTTGGTTAGTAGCCGTTGTGGTTCATAGTAGGTGATGCGCATTATAAATTTGGTATAAGTTGAAAGTCAGGTAAAAGGACTTTGTAGGGGGGTACTTGTCTCGATTAATGGGCTGCTTATAGGCCGGACTGGATCGTCCTCTGGAAGTCTCTGTGGCTGGACTGCATTCTGAGAGTAGGTTGCATATTATAGGTGGGGCCTAAAAATTCCAACCTTGTGGGTATAGAGGTGAAGGTGAAAATAACTGACACACTTTCCCTTGTGATGGATACTGGGTTTTAATTTCCTTATTTTATGGGAAGAGAGCATTTGCGGTCATGCAGCCTTGAATGCCCTCTTTTTCTGTCCCATATTTCAACTTCGATAATTATTGCATCACTAGAAGGTATGTTAATATGTGTTCTCAGTTCAGGACATATAATGAAGCTATATCGATGCTTCTTATGTATACAAGGCGAAAAATTAAAATAAATTAAAAAATAATATTCATGTGCACATTTATTTCTAGTTTTTATATTATTAAAATTAGTGCTTAGGAATACGATAATAGTTATTATTGCAGTTTGCATAAATAACTTTAGTCGTTTCCTGGCCTGAGAGAACCTTATTGCATTCAATATTATTAGCTCAAAACATATATAGTCAGCACCTACTATTATGACGTCAACGATTGATCAATGGGCTTGTGCATAAAATCAGGCAAGTTTTTTTTTAGGGTAAAAAGGTATTCTATTTCGTTGGCATTTTTTTATAATCTAGCCATGTTCTAAAAGATGCACACCATACAGGCTTTTAATTTCCGTTGCGAACAACCCCATCTTGTTGGCTTGCTTGTCTTGTGGCTTTGCTCTTGACTGGTTGTTGTGACTTTTTGGCTTGTGTGTGCTTCTTTTAGGGGTTGTTGGTGGCATTCTAATGAACGCACTAGGGTTGATATGTGAGAAACCTCGACAGTATAGTATTTTCTAACACACTGAATCTGCTTGTGTGCACAATCTTCCAGCTCAAGATTCTATTGATCTTTCCGGGGAGTAGTGTTTCCGCCATTATTCCTTTCGAAAATACGACAGGCATCATATTCTGTTAGGCTGTGTAAAGTAGGGACGTTTGATGGGGTAAGTACCGAACTTGATGCACACTTATCTATATAGAGAAATCAACGTTGTAATTCCTCAATTACTCATTTGATGTATTCTACTTAATATAGAAATTCCGTTTATTGTAGAGATTTGGTTGCTAATTGAGGTGTTGAATCGCTCTCTTTATCTTACAGTTTGTTTGCCAACGAATTGTTTGATTCAATTCATCTACAACTTTCTCAAGATTTACCGCAGAAGCCGTGCACAGCGCGACCAAATTTATATTTCGGCATATACTAGCACTGAGGTGCCGTAAATGTAAGTGCCAACATTTGTTAAGATATACGGTCATGAGTCTTAATCTGATGTATCTCAAGTCAATAGAATTTCCGTTGTTGTCTTCAAATAAACATGCGTCCCAAGATGGAACGGTAAGTTTTGTCCACATAGGGGTGTTCGGACCAAGGCAACTTCTACTGGTGTTTACTTTATTGCGCTTGATATGACTGTATTTTAAGCAGGAGCTATGGTGGATATTTTTAAAGGAGCTCTAATCATGAGCGTGATCGTCTTTTCCTACAAGTTGCCCTCGGGCGATTCTCTTGAGTACCTTAACAATTATAACGCTAGAACTTCTATTATCAAATGAGATCCTCTATGATAGCGTTTATGGGGACGATCATCCCTTTCATACAAACCCTACTTTGCGCCCTCAGGCCTGTTGGGAGGCCTGTATTGACACTCCTGCGGAGTTTTTTTCTTGTCTGACCTTTGAGGCTCTTTTTACACCAAATTGGGTCATCTACAAATAAATTTTAATCAGGACGGGTTTAGAATAAATAGGTCAGCTGATGACGGGGGGCTAGTTGCCCTTCTCGATTCTCATCTTAACTCTTAAAAAGATGAACTCTCTAGCTTTTCAAATGTCCGATTTCAATGAGACCCTCGCTGTGACAGTTAATGATCGAGGGGCATCGCCTTTGAAAGTTTTAGTTGCAATCATACTTTGAAAAAAACTTAAAGAGTATCGTGAGGGTGTCAAATAGCCCCTCACTTCTAATGTCCTCTTTGTTCCCCTAACACCATCCGATCGAGATAAGCCATTGAGGATAGGGCGCACTTTTTTACATATAGTTCGAACAGGTGGTCAGATCAACAAAAACCTCGCGGTGTCGACACAATCACGCCCCAGGCCCGAGGGACTGATGTATGTAGAGTTAATGATGCTAAGATAATTGTCGGAGACCCACACTGTGCATTTTCATGACGAATAAATAAAATATTCGTCAAATAGGCATTGTAAATCCCATTTAATAGATCAGTGTCTCAGCAAACTGTTGATAATAAATTTCCACAAAAATTACGCAGATATTTCGGTTCACAGTATGCAGTGACCGTCATCAGTTATTAGTACAACTAAAGCTAAAACAATATGATAAAAGTCAATAAGTATATGTCTGAAATCAAGTAAGACCTAGCATAATTATTTAATTTCTCTTAATTTCTTTTTTCAAAGTCAATATGGCGGAATGCTAGCCTTGATCTTCTCTTGGAGATTTGGTGTTTATTATCTTTCAATGATATTAACACATTGGACAGAGGATAAGGCTTAGGGCGTTATGGTGGGATTGGAACTAATCTCGCATATCTGCTCAGTATTTTTAATACATTATCGTAGATAGTGTGGTTTCAGCCCGCTAAATATACCCCTGTAATCTACAGATTCAAAGCTATATATCTATGGAATGAAGATTTTTTTGTTTCTCAGAGTTTCATTTGCATGAAAATTTTGGTGCAAATCGCCGCGGTCAGCGCTAAAAATCAAAAACCAAAGTAGATATGTTATCGTAGCAACAGAATAAAATTGTCTGGAAAATTGAAAATAATGTTCTGAGAAGGGGCTATGCGTTAAATCTAGGCTTTACGACCAATTACTTTACATGTAAAAATTCTTTTAAATGTTTTATCAAATTTAGCCTCTGGTATAAATTAATGGTAAGCGCCACAAAAACATCCTTCAACCGGGGGGGGGGTGGGGGGTGGGAGGTTGTCTCTAAGACTCTGCCTTAGATAATCTCCGCAGAAGCCTTTTTCTCTGCTTTTTTGAACAAAAGTTCTGGGTCAAATAACGTGAGTAACTTTAGCTATGATGGGTCATCGCCCGTAACTTGCGCAATTATAAAACCTTGTGATTTTTTTTTGTTTTAGAACAAACTACGGCAGTGTATAAAGTGTGAAATGAAAAAATGTCTGTTGCTCGCCAATATTTAAGACGATATTTTGATCATTTCTCAGCAGATGTGGGGGAAAAGGGATTATTATTAAGTGACAACTCAAAAAGAAAAGTGTGAAACAAGGAAAGTACATTTATCTGAAGAAAAAACCCAGTGACCATAGGGCCCAACATCGAGGTAGTATGAACGTCAGATAACACACTTAAGTGAGGGTGCCGGGTTTTAAAATAACACCTTTTCATCTAGCATATATAATATTGGATTTTCAGTGGCCCCTTTGAATGAATGGGTGTGTTTCTTAATAATGTTTATTACATTATTTATTGAATAAAACTTGAATGGTACATTATCAAAAAGGTTATTTGTTCGCATTTATGATTCGCCTCGTTCAATGATGAAATTTTTAATATATTTCCCCTAATGCAATTTCAGCGATAATAATCCAAGTTCATATACTTTTTAAGAAGAGGCGCAACCGGGCCCATTAGCTAAGAAGAAATACTGGATGTCCATATATTCCCACCCGGCTAGTCTCTTCAGCAACTTGAAGATAATATTCAGAATAAGTGTGATTGTGACCGCGCACTGAGAGTAAGAATCTATGGTCCCAGTGTCACACGCATTAGAATAACAGGGACTCTAGAAAGAGTAGGTTACGAATTGGCCCAAGGATGGGATGCACCTTCTGCCTCTAAGCCAAGTGCGTTTTTGCCTCTTGTCATAAGCAGCCAATAACACGTCACGTCCTCCCATCCGATATGGACAGCCATGCACTTCGCAAAACAATACGTGCTATACCATTTTACATAATGCAGTGATGAATCACCACGATTTGCTACAAGCCATGCACCTCCGAGACTAGTCCCCTCCGCCTTGGGAACACCGCGGTCTGAAACTCGCTATGTCGTCCAGAGTGCTCATCAAACAAAGCCACGAGAGCATTGTTGAAATCGCCTATCAAATAAGATGAATTTTAATGAGTGATTTATGTACGCGATACCAAAGCTTCCGACCTGACCCTCTCTATAGACAGGCTTGATCGAGAAGTAAGGAAGGCAATATTGATAGCTCATTGACCCTCGTATGCCCGAATATTGTGCGTTTCCCTTTGTCAAGTGTGATATGCTACCAGTCATTGTGATTTTGACTTTGCTTATTGTTGTGTGTTTTACTGATTATAACATAGTGCTTGGGTCATAATAAAAGATGAAATCAACTGCTTACAGCTAACTAAATTTGTTTTCATATAATTAATTCCGACAATCACCATGAGAATGAAGTAATAGCTCTTTTTCTCTCCTCCTCCCCACTTCTCCTCTCCTCTTCTTCTTCGATTTTTTTCTTTTTGTGTGCATACGTTTATTATATGAGCTTTTTTAAATATTGTAGTTTCTAGTGCTTTTCTCAATCGACAGTTTGTATTTTATTGGTTTTTGTTTTTCACACAGTTTGGCTTTATATCGTTGTATAACTTTACTGTATTATGAAAGTATTCGCTGTATTATTAGACTATTCCAAATATTCTGTCAGGATACGTGAGCAAGGTGAATAATATTGCAAAATACATGCAGGGATAACATACAAACTGTATTAGTGGAAAAAAACTAAATTTTTACTCTACAAAATTATAATATTATTTATTCGCATATTATAGTTAATTTTATTCAGAAATTCAAGATGATTTACAATTATTTTCCTAATATTTATTTTCCAACTGTGAAAGGGGACTGATAATAAAAAGTAAAAATTATGAACACCAGAATCAAGAAATTTAGGGGGTGTAGTAGGGGGGGGGGGTTTTATGGGGGGGGGGGGCATATCGACCGTGGTGCGTTTAGTCTAGTTCGTGAGATAGATTGCTTTTCCCGTTTATGAAAAAGAATATAGGGGGGGGACATTAGTGAGGTTATATAGGTATATATATAGTTCTCTCTCCACTCCATTTGTCTATTATATATATGTAATATATCTATAATTCTCATATATATCTGTATATATTTCTCTATTCTCTCTTCTATCTATCTATCTCCTCTCTCTATCTCTCTCATCTCTCTCTATCTCTCTCTATCTCTTCCTCTCCTCTCATCTCTCTCTCTCCTCTCTCTATCTTTCTCTCCTCTCTCTCTCTATCTCTCTCTCTCTCCTCGCTTCTCTCTCTCTCTCTCTCCGCGCCTCTCTCTCTCTCTCTCTCTCGCTCACTTCTTTCTCTCTTTCTATCCTCTTCTCCCTCTCTGCTCTCTCTCTCTCTCTTCTCCTCTCTCTCTCTCTCTCGTCTATCTTCTCTCTTCTCTCTTTTCTCTAGCTCTCGCTCTCTTCTCTCTCCTCTCTCTCTCTCTCTCTCTCTCTCTCCCTCTCTCTCTCTCTCTCTCTCTCTCTTTCTCTTCTCCTCCCTTCCCTTCCCTCCCCCCTTTCACCCGCCCCCTGTTTTTCCCCCTTTTCCCCCCCGCCCTCTCCATCTTACGTCAACGATCTTTAACCCCCTCATACAAATAAACAAAGTGACGTGAGATGATAAAATTCTTTCAAACGAAATAAAAATTATTAAATACAACCTTTCAATGGTAATCTTACTTTTTTGGCAGCAAGCCTTAAAGGCCTTTTTGTAACAGGTTTCACTACTATTGTCTGTTAGTGTAGTAAAATATTTTGTTGGGTCATTTTTAATAAAATTTGTGTATAAAGAACTGAATGAATATTCCCCTAAGTCCCTAATTAAAGAAACCTTATGATTCATTTTGAGTATAAATTCAATCAATTTCCGAACCACCTGTTTGATGCCCAAATCATTACTAATGAGATAAGATTTTTCAAAAAGTATTGTATGGCTGGGTTTATCAAAAATACGGCTACCTAAAACAGAATCAAAGGAGTTATAAGAACTATTAGAAATTCATGTTTCGTCAATGTCTTCTTTATGCTGGTGTAGGCGTTTTTCTTGATTCTGATGAGTTCTGCCAACATAATAATTTCCACAGTCACATGGTATTTGATAAACCCCTCTTTGGCGAGTAACTGGGGTTTTATTTTTACCAGAGCTTAAGAAATTTGTGATTTTAAAATTATTAGTGAAAACTACATACCGACGGTTTTTTGTGCAAACATTTTTTGAATTTTTTATGAAAAAACGAAGTACACTATTAGAACCGCCATGTCCAAAATTCCTTTAAAGGAAACTTACAGTCTCTTGAACGACGATATTCTGCATCGACGGCATCTTTTTTTTCCATTTTTTTTTCTCCTCGGCTAGCTTGGCACTGGAAAATCATAGAGAGCTGTTTAATGGCTCATTGAAAGAAAATTGATGTATTTAAAAACCTTTCATAATTAACAAAAATAATTTTAAAAACAAAACCATTTGTTCTACAAAAAACTGCATTTTTCTATAGCTCTGCAGTAGGAAATGTATTAACATCTGTTCGCCTCCTGGAATCAAACTTTTTTTGATCAACTCCAAAAGTGCGTATCTCTATAACGTTGTGCTTTATTTCCGTAGAAAAAATTCTTTCTTTTTACTTATTTTTGTTTTCAGTTCAGAATCGCTAAAGTTATTATGTAAACTTCAAAAATATTTATGGTGTTTGAACAATAATTTTAATTTTTTAATTCAAACTAGGAAAATACTTGAAAATTTTAAAATTAGTTTTGGTTTTTGTTAGGTTCTAACTATTAAACACGTGATTTTACGGGTAGAACTTTAAACATTGAAAAGATCATATCAAGTCTTAATACAAAGAATAGGGTTCTGTTGCTACAACTGCTCTTTTAACTTGTGGGGGGTGATTTGATTTAAAATGAAGATATCTATTGTTTTGCGTTGGTTTTCTATAAATAGTAAAATCCAGCTTATCCGTACTACGAATAATTAACACATCTAAAACAGTAATTTATTTTCAATTTCTAAGTTAAACTGCAAATTTCTATCACAAGTATTAAGATGATCTAAGAAACCCCGAACTTCAATTTTCCCATAATTCCAAAGTGAAATTACGTCATCCATGTAGCGACCCCAACAGATATGTTTTAAAAAAAACTTAAAGCCCAATTTTCAAGGTTTTAGACATAAATATTTGCCAGTAGCCCATATAAAGGTGCTTCCATTGACAGCCCTTTTATTTGCTGATAAAAGGAATACATTGAAAACTTATTACAGAACTCAAAACACATTGAAAACGTTTTACAAAGTTTAACTAAGATCATCAAAACTTCGCAATCAATTCCTGTTACTGAGTCTTCAATTAAGTGGTCATTTTCTTCTATTTTTTTTTTTCAATAATTGCTCGGAAATAGCTATATCTACATTCGTATGCATGGAAACAATGTCAAAACTACTAACTATTGTTTTCTGATATACATTTGTTTTTATGTTTTCAACTAAATCTGCCAAATTACAAATGTAGGAATTTTAGGAATACAGTAAAGGTTTGAAAGCTGTACAAACAGATGCGTAGTATTTATGCAAAGCGGGTAGAGAGGAAACTATATCTGCCACAGGAACTTGTTTGGGTAGAAAAGAGAATTTTGAACCTTTTTACAGTGTTTGGATTTCCTGGGGTTCAAACGTTCTAGAAGATAGGTTAAAAATAGCGGGTCCAGGAGTGAATCCCAAGACCACACTGCCTTTCCAAAACAAACAAATACGCTTAGAAACAATCGAAAAATTTTTTTCGGGACAGTGGAAGTCAATTCAGTGTATATTTCGAACCTATGTATTTATTCTCCAAAATTCACTCCTGGACCCACTATTGTTAACCTCTCCTGTAGAACATTTGAACCCCAGGAAATCCAAACACTGGAAAAAGGTCCAAAATTCTAAAAATCCTCTAGAGTCTGCTTTGCATAAATATTACACGTCTGTTTCTAACTCAGATGGAGTTAGGTCTTGTCTTATAAATACCCTTTATAACAGCCAAAAAAAGTTAAGTCTCCTACCAATTTTACACCAGAAAATTTGCACGACATAAAAATAATACCTAATTTCCGCAAAGACCTGTTTATTATAAAACAAAAGCAAACAAAAGCAATTCACTTGTTGTCACGGATACGACCGATTATTAAAACAAAATCTATTCACATTTAAATGACAAAATTACACATAAAACGATAACTCACGATCCTACTGATCAGTTTGCTAATGATGTTATAAATGAAGCTAAAACAGAATGGTGAAATCACCCCACAATTATACAATAAATTTTTCCCTCGCGGTAGCATCTTTCCAAAATTGTATGGTTTACCAAAACTACATAACAAGGTAGTCCCTTAAGACCTATTGTAGCGTGTACTAAAGCCCCGCTTCCAATAGGCTATTGGAAAATGGCTTTGTACAGCTTTCAAACCTTTATTGTATTCCCAAAATTCCTACATTTGTAATTCGGCAGATTTAGTTGAAACTTAATAGCACAAGTATATCAGAAAACACAATAGTTAGTAGTTTAGACATTGTTTCCATCTATACAAATATAGATGTAGCTATTTCCAAGCAATTGTCAAAAAACAAAATACAAGAAAATTACTACTTAATTGAAGATTCAGCAACAGGAATTGATTACGAAGTTTTAATGACCCTAGTAAAAACTGTAATAAATTTTCAATGTATTTTCAGTTCCGTGATTCCTTTTATCAGCAAATAAAAGGACTGCCAATGGGAGCCTCTTTATTTGGGCTACTGGCAAATATTTATGTCAAGAACATCGAGAATCGGGCTTTAAGTTCCTTTTTTTAGAATATTTACTGGGGTCAATAAATGGATGACGTAATTTCACTTTGGGGGAATTGAACTTTGGGTTTCTTAGATCATCTTAACAATTATGATAGAAATTTGCAGTTTACTCTAGAAATTGAAAATAAATTACCGTTTTCAGATGTGTTTATTATTTGTAGTACAGATAAGCTGGATTTTACTATGTAGAGAAAACCAACACAAAACAATAGATATCTTTATTATAAATCAAATCACCCCCTCCCCACAAGTTATAAGAGCAGTTGTGACTTTTCTCATTGATCGTGCCCTGAACATTTGCTCCGATTCGCACATAAAAGCAGAAATAAATTTTATCAAAGATGTTCTTTTTGGTAATGGATACTCTATTCTTTTTACTAATAATACAATTAACCGTAGACTAAAAAGATGTGCCTGTAAAATCAAAGATATTTCACAATGTGAGGCTCCTGATAAGGTCTCAAGTATAATCTATCTTCTGTAAATGCCAAAAATCGCAACAAAATTTAAAACTGTTTACATAAAAAACCATCTTTATGTAGTTTTCACTAATAATTTTAAAATCACAAATTTAATAAACTCTGGTAAAGATAAGACACCAGTTACTCGCCAAAGAAGGGTTTATCAAATACCATATGACTGTGGCAATTACTAAGTATGCAGAAATGATCAGAATCTAGAAAAACGCCTACAACAGCATAAAAAAGACATATACAAAGCATTAATTTCTAATAGCTCTAATAGCTCCTTTGATTCTGCTTTAGGTAGCCATAATTGTGATAACCCCAGCCATACAATACTTTTTGAAAAAATCTTAAACAGGACAAGAACAGCCTTCTTTTCAGGGCCAATATTCAAATAGAATTCATGGTTCCTACTGGATCTGCTTCATTATACTGCCAGGTAATAAAAAATTACCTGTTTTTAATGCAAGTTGGAACCCAATTTGAGACATGTCAAAATACTTGGGGAATGCTTGTGGGCAGATCCTGGTACACTTGACATGCCTATTCTTTTTACTTTATTTCTTTGTTTCTCTTCAACTTTGTTTAATGGGTAAACGTATAAAAGACTATTCAGATAGTAGAAGCAAAAAACTGACAAAATTGTCTCAAGTAAAGGAACAAAATTTGATAATTATATGGAGTGTAATCATGTGACCTAGGTCATAAAAATTTTCAGGATCTAAATGGAGATCTTCACCAAAATTAATTTTTATAAACTGTGTATTTAATCTAAACTGGAGTATGGCATTCAATTCCTTGCAAATATCTTAGTAACTTTGTTTGAAACCCTTGACATTCAAAGACCAATCTGTAATTTGATGATTCAAACCATGAAGGAGATGATGGAACATTGATAGAATTCTACAGTGCAGAAGAGAGCAAGAATGAGTACAAAGAGCTGTATTTGTACTGACCAGCCTATTGGCTTTAAACTGCTGGGGACAGGCAGCTCAGGTACTTGCATTTCCCACAACCCATCATCAAAATAGTGGCTTTCAAATGACATGCCAAGTGTAGTTAATTTTTATTTCCAAGTGCTTATTTTTATGAAGACAAAGAAGTATTGCTGACCATTTCTGCAAGGAATGCTGGAGACAAGGAAGAACTGAAGATACTAGCATACTTTGAACTCAAAGAGGTCAAATGACTGCACAGTAGTCCATATACCTGCATACAAAAATCTGGAATTGAACTTAATCATCACCAGAGGCCATGCCTCTGAAAATCCAATAGCAATACATGCCTATTCTTTTTACTTTATTTCTTTGTTTCTCTTCAACTTTGTTTAACGGGTAAACGTATAAAAGACTATTCAGATAGTGGAAGCAAAAAACTGACAAAATTGTCTCAAGTATAGGAACAAAATTTGATAATTATATGGAGTGTAATCATGTGACCTAGGTCATAAAAATTTTCTTTTTTTCATAGAGTTTCACATATGCCACAGGAATATCATCTCCAAACACTAGGCCTATCTGGAATGGCCCACTTCCTCTCAGCTTTAACAGTCAAGCTAAGATTCTTCATTGTTCACAGTCAAAGTGTTGTAAACTTAAGAAAAGCTAAGTAGTAAACTTAAGACTATTAGAAATTTGTGACACCAGGGAGTTTAACTTGTTTCACTAGTATTTTGGGTGGGAAAGGGTCTAGGAAAACAGGAGTGGATTTTTATAATTTTATGAAGTTTATCATCATTATATTTGACTTAGCAGAATTTACTTTCATATGCAAATTCGTAGCTTCATCCAAAACATGGTTAAGATTTTGAGGGGGTCACTTTTGATATTTCTATGACATACTTCAAGGATCAGCAAGTCATCTACATATTAGCATCTTTGAGGAAATCTATTACCAATTTCATTAAGAGTTATCCCAATAAAGTTCCATGAGGAATTCCTTGCTAACTAGGGAGGGGTTCAGAGATAACATTTTTGTGTCTTACAATTGAAAGAAAACATATTTATTTTGATCTATTTGAAAGAAAACATAAAAAAGTAACTAAGAGAGGGTCTACTTCAAAGTTATCCAGTAATAAATGAATTAGGATGTTGTGATCAACCAAGTCATATGCTTAAAATATGAACATGGTATGAGGCCAAGCAGCTGTTTTACATATGCTGGAAAAATCGATCATCTGAAAGTAAAACTATGATTAAAAAAATCCCTTTTTTTAATGATTTTTTATCTGAAATATTATTAGATATAATAATTTTCAAAATCTCTTGTTGTTGAGAAAGTACCTGTAAATTTGACAACTATGTTTTTTTCAGAGGACCCTTGAATTTCAACACCAATTATTTCTCATCTGTTTTATATGTTCAGTGAAGTTTCAACAAAGTCACCTATATTTCAACAGGGCCTGTTGCTGTCTGTTGATAATTTTGACAAGATTACTACAAGATATTTTCAAAAGAAATAAATCCCTTGAAGGAAGCCAATATTTACATTTGAATTTGGCTGAAGGAACATTTTTAGTCAGCCTGATATTCCTCCACATCAGACAAGCATTTTTGACACTTGGAAAATAGTTTTGTCAACATAATAATCGCTGCCATTTTAATTTAATTTTATCAAGAAAAAGCCAACGTGGCTATATTTTATAGAAGATCAGATGTATCTTGATAAACTGGTGCTGATCCCAACATTTTTTGCAAAACAAATAACCAAGTAATGACAGTCTGAACATTCAACCATTGACATCCAACTGGATCCTGCCACTGCTATAGATCAGGTGTCAATTAGTAGAGTAATAGACCTACAGAGTGATCTTTGTGCTCACAATCTCACACATGCCTTGTGAAACAAAACCTGGTAAAAGGAAGTTTATTAACAAGAAAGGTAAATGGACAATATTCAAGCAAATCCTGCAAGGCACTGATTATACTTTGCTGGAAGACTGTTTCCCCATTTTTGACAAACTGAAAATACTTAACTGAAAAAAAAAACTATTATGGATGGTGCTCATAAAGCGATCCCCAAGAAAAACACTAATACTTGGGCTCCAGCTGGTAATAAAAGTATTAAAGACTGATGGAATGATTTATGCTCTGCTGCACTGGAAGTTAAATGCATACCAAGAAAGGCAATCCAAAGGAATCCATCAATTATCATAGCAATTGAAAATAAACACAGCTCAGCAAAAGTGAAAAAAACATGTTTACAAGCTAAAAAAGAGGCAGGGAATAAATTTATGACTAGAGTTGACCATCACACTGCAATATCAAAGATTCACCAGTATGTAAACAAGATGAATGACACTTGATGATCACAAACATGAAATAATAAACCAGGCAGCAAATAACTTCTGATGACTTAAAAGCAGAGATTTTTACAAATACATTCATGAAGAATGATATTGAAGCTACTTTGCCAAACCTGCCTGTATCTGTCCTCCCTTCTGTAGCACAACATAAGAAGTTTTTAATTTTACCATTTTCATTATTTGAGTTAGAGACAGCAATTGAAGAATGTAATCAAAATTCAGCATCATGGTATGCTGATGTACACATCAAGTGGATGATTGAAACACCTCATATCTTAAAAAAAAAAACTTTGGAAGTATATAGTAAAGCATGGAAAGAAGGGAAATTTCTTAATTCCTGGAAAATTGCCCCTATTCATCCCATCCTCAAACCTGGGAAATCACCTGAAGACCCAATATCTTATAATATCTGTCCTCCCTACTATTGGCAAAATATTTGAACGTATAATTTTAAAGAGATTAGAATGGTTTGCAGAGGTAAATCAAATAATACCCCAATCCCAGACAGATATTAGAAAGGGTCACAGTGCAATGGACAACATAATCAGAATAGAAATCAGACAGAGCAGAGGCTTTGTAGGAGAATAAGTTTGGAATTGCTGTGCTGTTTGATGGGACTGAGGCATATAGAAATGTCAAACACAAAGTTACTAGAAGTTATGAATAATAAGAATTTTCTACCTATAGTGGTATTAGTGATTCATGATTTATTATGTGATTGTTCTTTTCAGACAGATTAATGAAACACTGTCTGAAGAGAACAAGTTAAAGAGGATCCCCTACAAGGAACTATCACAAGCCCTCTTTTGTTTCCACTGTATATTTCTGAAGAGAAGTCTGTCAAAAAATTGAGAATTTGCTGATGATCTTCTGGAGTGGAATAGACAGACAAATATAATATTAATCCAAAGTATTATTCAGTAAGACATAGATGATGTTTGCCTCTTTTCTAAAGCTTTTGGACTGCCCATTTTTTGTCCCAAAATACAGGCAATAGTGTTTTATAACCAACAAACAACCCTCCCTAAACCCTTAAGGATAGAAGGGAGTACAATAGCTTCTGATCCATCAGTTTGTCTACTGGGTATGACCCTTGACTCTCATTTAGATGGCAACCACATATGATAATGTTGAGAATAACAATTTTAAAATGAGTAGTCATCCTAAAGCAACTTTCAGGATCTAAATGGAGATCTCCATCAAAATTAATTTTTATAAACTGTGTATTTAATCTAAACTGGAGTATGGCATTCAATTCCTTGCAAATATCTTAGTAACTTTGTTTGAAACCCTTGACATTCAAAGACCAATCTGTAATTTGATGATTCAAACCATGAAGGAGATGACGGAACATTGATAGAATTCTACAGTGCAGAAGAGAGCAAGAATGAGTACAAAGAGCTGTATTTGTACTGACCAGCCTGTAGGCTTTAAACTGCAGGGGACAGGCAGCTCATGTACTTGCACTTCCCACAACCTATTGTCAAAATAGTGGCTTTCAAATGACATGCCAAGTGTAGTTAATTTTTATTTCCAAGTGCTGATTTTTATGAAGACAAAGAAGTATTGCTGGCCATTTCTGCAAGGAATGCTGAAGACAAGGAAGAAGTGAAGATACTAGCATACTTTGAACTCAAAGAGGTCAAATGACTGCATAGTAGTCTATATACCTGCATACAAATTCTGGAATTGAACTTAATCATCACCAGAGAAAGAGACAACACTTCAGAAAGAGCCATGCCTCTGAAAATCCAATAGCCTAGCCCTAGTTGAATATCCTAATCAAGCAGAATTTTCAGCCTATGAATTGACTAGACAATTGTATTTAGTTCAGAAAAGCACCTAAAGTAGGTTGTTACAGAAAATGTTCCAGCTATATTTACAAAAATTACGATAGATACTCGAGTAGGTTACCTGGATGTTTATCTTTGCTTGAATTTTCGGGGAGCGTCCTGGATTTTTAAATTTAATGCGTTTTACTCGCAGCACTGACATAGAAGTTTCAATACCCTTTGTTTGAATAGGACATTTGTCCACTCTAGCAGTGGCCTCGTTCAGGGAGGGCAAGGGTTGGGGGGGGGCAGTTGCCCCCCAACAATTTTGAACAGAAAAAATGATTTATGAAGTAGCTTTAAAAATGTTTAAAAGCCCGTTTTAAGTGTCAAATTTGCTCTTTACTTTGAGCAGATATTTTTTAAATTAATCTCTGCTCGTTTTTAACATAAGGAAAACAAAAAGAATGGAGGTCCATTACACCTTATTATATGTTCTACATTAATATTTTTCCGAATATACAGCCTTTGAAACCTTACCATCAAGTAAAAATGTGAGCCTAGTTACGGGCAAAATTGAAAAATGTTCTATGCTTCCTGTTTCGCCACACTTGCTTAAGTCAATTTTTCCCTAATATTTGAGGTGCTTTTAATTCCTGAAATTTATCAGTTCAAGATTGAATTCTCTTGTTTTATAACCTTCAAAAGTGTATATGAATAAGACAGAAATAAAATCGTAGAAGAATAAGAAAGTAGATGTACAGTAGAATAAAAAGGTAGATATACATAGAGTACTTTCAAATTTAAAATACCGTCACTATTTAATTGTGGTGAATATGTCACAGTGTAATGTTGCACAATTTGTGGTAATACTTTGAATTATCCTGTAGCTTTGCTTAGACAGCGCTATTGCGCTGCCTGTTATTTTTGTTTCAGCTTTGTGTGGCCTGCTGATATCAATGCTATTTAGTAATATAAATCAGTGAGTCAACAGAAAAATCAATTTAATAAAAAATCATAATAATATTTCAATAAATCATGTATGTTAGAAGTTTTGTGTAACAAATTAAACATTACAGAGTCCAAATCTATTCAAAATTACGAGCAAATAAATAAAGCGATACCTAGGGCTATTAGAATAAAGGTTGGTTCAATTATGAGATTGAGCATCTTGTGTTGGGGGAATTGGAAGGGGGATATGTACTGCAGCATTACTGGTGAATCTGGCTGAAAAAGCCAAGTGTATAGGACATTTACCTTCGTCCACCCGATAGCTTGAAAACTCTATAATACTATCGTCAGCAGAATCTCATTGCTGATAATTTTAGTAAAAGGCAATTACCAGCACTTATATTTATGATTGTTTAATGTCTGTCAATTGTTTATAATGTATTGCGTAATGTTTTTAATTCACCAAGTAGCGTGTTTGTTAAATAATTACTTTTCTTTACTACTGCTTCAATAGAATCTACTTCAATATCACTCCCTTCCCCCCCCCCCCCATAAAAACAATGTAGCTACGCCTCTGCGCTCCAGTCCATAGAAATAGAATAGATAGCTAGAATTGGCAAACTTTCACAGTATGTTTCATTATTCTGGAGTAAGAAGAATTATTAAAATGGAAGAATAGAATCAAATGCCTGTTAATAAGAAGATAGACGTAATAATTTTTGAAAACTGTTTTATGAAGTAGAAGGAGTTATCTTAGAGGGGAAGGTTAGAATAGCAGCTGGGAATATGACAAAAATGTTTTAAGCTTTGTAGAAAAGAGGAGGGGCTTTATAAGAAGTTTTTAAATGACAGATCATGTTAGAATATAAAAAGAGCAAGGGGAGTAAGGAGAGTAAGGAGCAAATATAAAGAGAGTAAAGGACATTAAAACATGAGTTAATGAGGTTTTTAATGGAGGCCATGGACAAAATTGTCAAGAAGTTGGAAGATGCAACCAGACAGCACAATAGTAAGTTACTGTATTAGCATTCTAAAAAATAGCTAAAAATTCATAATTGTGGGATTGTCCCCGTTAAAGATAGCAATGGTGTATCAGTTTTTGAAAAAGGAAAGTGTTAAAGAAAAATGGATAGAAGATTTGAGATTGTTTTAAACTGTGTATGATTTGCTAATTTTATTTCATTGCTCACTTCTTAGCTTTGGTGGAAAAAGATGAAAAATAAAATAGGCCAAACCCATGCAAAGCAGTATTTTCGGTGAGCGAATAGCTTTTTTTGGGTCAGAAACAGTTTTATTTTCTTAGTTTAAAATGGACTGATTTGACGAAGCTACGAAAATGAAAATTAAACAAATTTTACATTTCACCATATCTGTTCCAGAAAATTTACTTGGATCTTGAAAAGAAGAGAGGAACAAGATTAAAATCTTGCGCAAAATTCAACTAAATCCTTAATGTTTTTTTCAAATTTTGACTTTTCGAGAAAATTTCACTGAATCTCAAAATTTTTAGGTGCTGACTCCCACCCCTTCTGTTCTAACTACCACTGCCTGCTAGAATAGAGATAGATAACCGAATCTACTGCCTTTTAAATGCATTGCAGCTTCCATTGTTCAAATTTTGTCGTAATTAAGGGCTTCAAACTGGATCTAAATTTAATGTTATAAGATATTTGCAAGACGTTGTTGCTTGTTGTTTTTCTTTCTCTTCCAAAAACGAACTGAACCCTTAGCTTCTTCTGCATTTTGTTGCGCATAAAGAACACAAGATACTTAACTATTGTGACACAGACTGGGTTGAAAGGTATGATGCTGGGATTACTGGGTTGAAAGGTATGATACTGTGCTTACCGGGTTTTATTCGGTACAACGACAGGTATCATGAACATACAGACACGGAGGGAAATGGACGCTATCGTTTATTAAATAGCCATAAATTAAAAGTCTGAAAAAAGACTATTGATCCTACATATTTATGAGTGTTGTTACTCCTGTCACGTTTTCCTTAAATTTATATTTGTCATTCTTTAGTATGTACCCTTAGAGTTTTAAAGGCTTTAACCGACTCGTCTGTTTACTGTGATTTGAGCGATAGGTCACTTGGGGTATAAAAAATAAAAAAAAAATCGACCTCGCTTGACAGTGCGCCACCGGAGAAAAACTAGCCACCTTGTCCCCTAAAAATCAGCTATTCACCAAAGAAATAAAGAAAACCGGCACGGCGGTGGGATCTCACATGGAATGTTTGTAATTGAGAAATATACATGGAAACTTTTTTCAAGCGAGATTTTCTGCGGGGGAAATTTTCTACTAGAGAATTTTCCGGGAGGAGGAAAGTTTTTAAGGGGGATATTTTTAAGAGAAAAAGGCAAGAAGGGGGGGGGGCAATTTTCAGATAGAACTTGAAAAAAATTCAGAAACTATATAAAAATATAAGTGTTTTCAATTAAAAATAAGGAGTTTTTTAAAAGTTAAAACGAGTAGAAATTATTTTGTACATGATAGAGGTCGCCCCTCCCTAAACCCTCGCTCCTTACGGAAAAGTTTAACTTTGTGACACAATGTTTAAGAAAGACTGCTCAGACTCAAAGGTCGTTGAACTTGAATGAGACGTATTTTTCAAGGTCTTTAAAACGTTAGCGTGAAGAGCGAGGGTTGAGGAAGGAGCACATCCCCCCATAGACGGAAAAAATTATGTTTATTATAAGTTTTAAAGTTGCTCCTTACTTTAATCACATGAAAGAATGCTTTGACCAAATTTCCTCTCTTAAATTAATAATTGGGTAACGTCGTATCATCAAACCCCTTTAGTCCTCAAATTTATAAATTGTGAGCTGGCATTTTGTTCAGCTGATAGAAGAGCTTCAAAAAATTCAAAAAAAGGTCCTGTCCTTGTGGGTTTTAGAAGATAAACACACTAAAGTGCTTAGTGCTTCACACGAGAATAATATTGATACGGTTACTGTATGAAGAGAGGATCGAATCTGAATTGATGATGGATATGGAGTTAAGCAGGCTTGTGTTTCATTTCCGTTTATATGGATTATTTTGATATACTTTGTCTCAAGGAGCATGTTAAAGGCTATGGGAGAGTTTGGAATCAAACAGGTAAGTAAGACTGTTCTAGACTTAAAAATAATGCAGTGTCCTAAGTGACAATATTAACAAAATTAATGAATAAATTTTTTGAGGTTTTGAGGCTTCAGTGGCAAGGGCACCGGCAAACAATCTTCCAGGGGGGTAGACACCACAATAGTACTGGTGGTTGAGGGACAGGGAATGTATTTTAGGATATTCTTTTAAAGAATAGGTTTATTTTTAAATACATTTAAGAAAAAATTCTCAAATATAAAGAGCAACTAAATTTGCATGCAAAATGAAACAAAAATTAATTTTAAACGAAGAGGATTCCTGGCAAAGTCATCAATGCATTTTTGTTGTTTTCATTTTGTGGTTAGTTGTTTATCGTTTTGGTTTGAAAAAGGTTAATTACCTGCTTCGGTGCAGTGGTTAAGTTGCACGATGGTTCAGTTACACGAGAGTTCAGTTGCACAGTGGTTCAGAGGCACGATGGTTTAGTTACACGGTGGTTCAGTTGCACGGTCGTTCAGTTGCACGGCGGTTCAGTTGCAAGGTGGTTCAGTTACACGATGGTTCATTTGCAAGGTGGTTCAGTTGCACGGTGGTTCAGTTACACGATGGTTCATTTGCAAGGTGGTTCAGTTGCACGGTGGTTCAGTTGCACGGTGGTTCAGTTGCACGGTGGTTCAGTTTTACGGTGGTTCAGTTGCACGGGGGGTCAGTTTACACGGGGGTTTAGTTAAATGGGAGTAAAATGGGGTTCAGTTTCCCAGTGGTTCAGTTACACGAGGGTTCAGTTGCACAGTGGTTCAGATGCACGATGGTTTAGTTACACGGTGGTTCAGTTGCACGTTCGTTCAGTTGCACAGCGGTTCAGTTGCACGGTGGTTCAGTTACACGATGGTACATTTGCAAGGTGGTTCAGTTGCACGGTGGTTCAGTCGCACGGTGGTTCAGTTGCACGGTGGTTCAGTTTTACGGTGGTTCAGTTGCACGGGGGTTCAGTTACACGGGGGTTTAGTTACATGGGAGTTGAGTTACACGAGGGTTTAGTTAAATGGGGTTCAGTTTCCCAGTGGTTCAGTTACACGAGGGTTCAGTTGCGAGGGGGTTCGGTTATACGGGGGTTCAGTTGCACGGTTGTTCAGTTACATGGTGGTTCAGTTACACGGTGGTTCAGTTATAGGGGTTCAATTGCTTGTGGTTCAGTTACACGCACACTGTGACTTACAGTTATTACTTCAGATTTCTTAGGGCCATTAGTTAAATACGATAAATTTAATGAAAAAAAAAAAAATAAACACGCACCCATGATCTTCCTTCTTGACAGAAGATGCAACGTTTGCGAACAGGAGCTTCAACGTCATCAACAGGTTTCCCTAATCTGCTGAATTCGATATTACAATTTCCATTCAAATAATTTTCCCGCTTGTAGTTATTTCCCCCTTTTTCGAGAATCAGTTAAATTAACCCCGTTGTTTTTTGTATGTAACTTTAGACTTGAATTTTATATTTTTGGAATTGATAATACTTAATGCATTGTTATCAAAACTCTGTTTTTTAGAGTTTTGCTTATTATTAGCCCAGGCCACTCATTATTTACAGTTCGTTACCATGAATTCTTTGATGTACCATTGGACCAAAAAGAACCAAAGAAGTTACATTCCTACAAGTCAATAGTAAAACTGTGCTTTAATTTAATTGCTTTGTCATCTATGACATACTTTCCTAAGATAACCGCATTATTTCTTTAGCATATGTCAGAAAGGATTGTCAAATAATTTTCCCTTTTATAGCCTGACTCGGTTCTTTTGCGTTACTGTGTACAGCTTTGAGCCATTAAAAAGAGCGAATTAAGTTCCAGTAGATTGATTTGTTTGTTTAAATTTCAACACAAAAAAAATCGTCACAAAAGATTTTATTTCATTCCTCTCTATTTCTTTTTGAATGAATCCTTAAAAAATAAAAAGATGAATCATTTATTGAATTTGGATACATAGAACTTACAGGTAAAATTCAAGACTGCATGAGCAAGATTACTACGTATAAAGCAATAGGAAAACACCATGTGCAGGTAGGGCGTTAATAGGGCGTTTAAGCAATAGCCTGGGAACAGATTAGAGATATTAAGTTGAAGCTTTCAGGACATTTCGAGGGGAATGTTGAAAAAATATAAAGTAGCACCATAATGCTACAAGTACTACTACTACCGCTACTACTACTCCTAACTATTACTGCTGTACGGCTTCAAATTATTTACGAGTAATAAATACTTATAAAAACTTTCGTGTCTGAAAAAAATTCTATGCGGCATGAGTAATATTGGTAAAATAAGGCAATAGTTACATACTATGTGTAAGCATGTTGTCAAAAAGGCATATAAACAATCTCTTATGAACAGCTGAGGGAGATATTGAACAAACATAAGACGCTTTGTGCATAACCGTACTATTGCTTCTACTAGGACTATTACTACTACAGGGCTTGCCGCTGTGTTTTGTTTTCTGGTGTGTAATTACATATGTGTGTTTGACGTTCAACTTCAAGCTCAATACTCCCTGAAAGTTTGACCTTAATTCTCTTAGCATGATTAGTAGTAATATTCGTAATAATAGTATTAGGAGTAGTAGTAGTAGTAGTTGTAGTAGTAGTAGTGGCAGTAGTAGTAGTAGTAGTAGTAGTAGTGGTAGTAGCAGTAGTAGTAGTAGTAGTGGTAGTAGTAGTAGTAGTAGTAGTAGTAGTAGTAGTAGTAGTAGTAGTAGTAGTAGTAGTAGTAGTAGTAGTAGTAGTAGTAGTAGTAGTAGCAGAGGTAGCAGTAGCAGCAGCAGCAGTAGCAGTAGTAGTAGTAGTAATAGTAGTAGCAATAGTAGTACTAGTAGTAGTAGTAGTAGTAGTATAGTAGTAGTAGTAGTAGTAGTAGTAGTAGTAGTAGTAGTAGTAGTAGTAGTAGTAGTAGTAGTAGTAGTAGTAGTAGTAGTAGTAATAGTAAAAGTGGTAGTAGTAGTAGTAGTAGTAGTAATAGTAGTAGTAGCAATGGTATCAATAGCAGTTGAATGCACTTATTGCTTTATGGTTAGTAGAACATCTATTTCATTATGCCTTGAAAGTTTTAACTTGATATTCTAAGCCGTTCCTTGGACATTACTGAAAAGTCTTTTTGACAACCTTTATGCACAGAAGGTGTTTTTATTTAGTTCAACTTGCCCCTCAACATTCCCTGAAATTTCATCCTTAATACCCGCAGCCTTTGTAGTAGACGCACCAGAAGTAGTAGTTGTAGCACTAGTTGTAGCAGTAGTAGTAGGAAGGGCGCATCCAGGATTTTTATTTTCGGAGACGAAATTTACAAAAAAAGAAACTCTAGAAACGGTTTATGAGTTGGGTGAAAATCCGGGGGAAGGAGGTTCAAGTCCTGTACCTCCCCCTGAATACAGTCCTGAGCATAAGCAGTGGTAGCGTTAGTACTAGTAGTATTAGTAGGTTTTTAATGGTAGTAGTAGTAGTAGTAGTAGTAGCAGTAGTAGTAGTAATGGTAGTAGCAATAGCATTAGTAGTAATGGTAGTAGTAGTGCTTGTAGTAGTAGCAGTAGTAGTAGTAGCAGTATTAGTAGTAGTATTAACAGTAGAAGTAGAAGTAGAAGCGCATACATATTGCCTTTTGGTTGATTGATCATCTCCCTTATCATAACCTTTAAATTTTAACTGAACACTTTAATCCATTCCTAAGATACGCCGTTTTGGCAACCTGTATGCCCATAATGTATTTTGATTAGTTTCACATTCCACTTAATATTCCTCGAAAGCTTCACCTTAATATCCTTAGCCTTTTTAGCCACCAAAGGTCAAACGTGCCTCCCTTCTCCAATAACAAAAACTGTATGTAAACAATGGGCGGATAGCATAACTTACAGCTTTTGCATAAAGAACAGTGGGGAAGGGGGGTGTCATCTCAAGTGGCATAGTTATTGGATCTTTCAACTACGCTGAAAGCAATGGCAATCTCAAAATTTTAATTGAATGTCTTTGGGGAAGGTAGGTGCGTAGCAAGGGGGATGGTTGCCCTCAAAACCTTTTGACTCCTGAAAAGGGCATTATAATTTTCAATTTCTAATCGAAAGAGTCCCTTTTGAAGTTCTTACGATAGCCCCTTCCATACAAAGTGCCTTGATAAAGTAATAAGAAAATACATAGAGCCCTCTTTACTCTTTACTTAGGCAGTGCTATTTTGCTGCCTATGACAGATAATAATTGTTCTAAATTTGTTAGGAAACGTTCCCAGGAAATCTGAGCGCTTCAATATACAACATTGTATCTTCAAGCCGCAACACTGTTCAGAGTGTTCACGATACAAAGCAGTAAAAAATACATAATATGGTATTTTTTTCAAATTATGAACGCTTAAATAATGTTTGTAATTAGACCCTGGCACCGCACCGGCAGATCGACCGAACGCCACTGACAAGAGGCCCAGTCGAACGCCGCCGAAGTGTCTTAACGCCGCCGCCGGCAAAGGCGGCGGCGTTCGGTCGACCTTAAATTAATTTTGCGGCATTTCTTTATTGCGTCAACCGCAAAGTCGGAGCTTTTCCTTCTCGCGTGGTTTAGTATTTCGATTTTCCTGATTAGAAATAATCCCCAAATTTTCAAGTATTTCCCCGAAAATCTATGCGTCACCCCTAAAAAAAAATTTGGTTCCCCGAATCCCCGAAAATCACGCAATCACGGTGCCACATCTAGCGATTTATCACCAGTGGCTTTCCCTGCCAAATATTGCTTTGCATACCATAATTCTTCACTACTCTCTGGTTCGTTAATTTTCGTCTCTTGTTACTTTGCATAAGAACCAGACAGATGCAATATGCAATTGCATTGCAAATATTGCAATATACACAGTTCTTCATATGTTGACAAAAAAAGTATCATCTTTATGAAATGAATTTAAATTATTTCTGATCCAATTTCCCACTTGCAATTCCTTATATCATTCGTAGTCAAGAATTTTATTTTCAAGTTGAACAGAATTATAGAACGCAACATTCACTACAGTTTGATTTTGAAATTGATAGCAGAAAGATCTTTTCTACAGCTGAATTGTAAGTTTGCAGAATTTATTTGTCTTCTGCTGTTTTTAGGTAAGATTTTGTTAATGTTTCATATTCAATTGTTGAACGCGTGATAGATTAAAGAAAATACAATCTTCTGTCTGAAAAATATTTTGCCCCCTCCCCCCCCCCAAAAAAAAAAAAACCTTCTATCTAGATAAAATTTAGCTATAGACTAAGCTATGTACAAGGTTGGGGAAATTAAAATTGAAACGGAAGTTTACCCCAAAAATATGATCGATAAAAAAAAATTGTAAATTATTGCCTATAGGGGGCTATCATTTCAAATGATAATACCTCATTTTTTATATTGAAAGCAGGGATGCCAAAAATATACTTATTTTTTTCATTTAAAGCGGAAATGGAAAAAATACTATCAAATTCCCTGGGAAACCATTGAAATATTTTTGTAGACCCAGGGCCCCCCATTGGGACTTGTTCATTGTCTTGGGTATTTTGCGATTTCTCATAGGCTACTAGCCTAATTTGGCTTTTGTGTGTGCTCCCTTTTAATTAGATTCTTTGGATCTTATTGAATGCCCCGGCGAATCTATGACTCAGTTTTCCAATAGTTTGAGGTATATCTGAATAATTTCGCCTTTTTTGTTGTTGTCTTTGTACCCCTTTACTCATACCCTCAATTTTTTCCAAGGAACACTAAGCCGTTTAGCGTTATTTCGCGTGTTTGTTTGAACCATATAGTGACCTAGTTAATTATTAAAAAAAATATTTTTTTATGTAAAGCTGAGACGGTATCCTAGCAAGGTGGTATCCAGAGGGGGGTAGGGAGGTATTACATTTAAATGATGATATCTCGAATTTTTTTTTAATGAAAGCAGGGATGCAAAAAAAGTTAATTTTTTTTTTTAATTTAAAGCAGAGAAGGCATCCTATCAAGGTGGTATACAGGGGGGGGGGGGCTATCATATTTAAATGATAATACCTCAATTTTTTTTTGAAAGCAGGGATGCCAATAAGTTAATTATTTTTTTTTATTTAAAGCAGAGACGGTATCTATCAAGATGATGGTATCCAGAGGGTGGGGGGCATAGGGAGCTATTATATTTAAGTGATAGTACCTTGGTTTTTTTTTTTTAATTGAAAGCAGGGATGCCAAAAAGTTGTTTTTTTTAAATTAAAGTGGAGACGGTATTCTATCAAGGTGGTATCCAGAGGGTGGGGGGTGGTAGGGAGATATTATATTTAAATGATAGTATGTCAAATTTACTTATTTTTTAAAGCAGCGATGCCAAAAAGTCAATTATTTTTTTAATTTAAGGCAGAGAAGGTACCTTATCAAGGTGCATGGTATCCAGGGGGGGGGGTAGGGAAGTATTATATTTAAATGATAATATCTTGAATCTTTTTATTTGAAAGCAGGGATGCCAAAAAGTTATTTTTTTTAATTTGAAGCAGAGACAGTATCCTATCAAGATGGTATCCAGGGGGGGGGCATAAGGAGTTATTATATTTAAGTGATAGTACCTTGATTTTTCTTATTGAAAGCAGGGATGCCAAAATTTATTTTTTAGTTTAAAGTAGAGATGGTATTCTATCAAAAAGGTATCCAGAGGTGGGGGCATAGGGAGTTGTTATATTTAAGTGTATGTACTTTGATTTTTTTTATATTGAAAGCAGGGATGCCAAAAATTTTTTTTAATGTGTTTTTGTGTTTTACATATATTTCTGCTTGCAATTATATGTTCTTTTGTGCATTGTAAATATTTTTTTATGTTTTATGTATGGTATATTTCGACAGTTGGATAATGTTTTGAAACATGAATCAACACATGTAAATTAAAGAAGGAAGAAGCCAAGCAAAAATACTCCGTACAACATATTTGTCCAACCCCTATGATAATTTAAAAATTAACAAGATTTTAGTGAGTTATACTTGATGTATTTTTTTTTTTTTAATTGTTATTAAAACCCGTTTTTTATACAAGGAAGGCTTTTTAGGAATCTAAAAGAGCAAAAAAAACGATCAATATCAAAGTCGCCCATTTCAATTGTTTTAAAGGTGACAAAGCAAATAGTGGCAAAGGGTATTATGAAAAGATTAAGCTTCTAAGTTCAAACTTATGTTCAAAGCTTTTACCTAAATAACTGACGAATTTTGTGATACGGTATTTGAAGTTTTGTATGCAGTAGGCCTAATGCTCGATGAAAAAAACTATTAATTTTGATAATTATTTATATTAAGAATACATAGCTAATAGATATTTCAACTATTATGCAAGGGTTCTGAAACGCCACAGCCATTTCGTTTCTACCAGATTTCTACTTTTCTAGATAAATAACAAAGAAGACCAGTTTCCAGCCAGCGACTTGTGAAGTTTTGAACTCATGAATAGGCTCGAATCTGTTGTGAATTTAAGCTGTGATTTGAGAAAGACTGATGAAAACATTAATGTTTGTGGTCAACATTGATCGCGCCGGCGGCGCGCCGCCGACATCTTATCGGCAGCATGGCGCGGCGCGCTGTTTTTGCCCCGCCGCCGCCGGTCTTCCCTCATCGGCATGGCACCGGGTTCTATTTGTAATATACTTTGTTTCCAGTTAAGGGCAAATGACGCAATAGGCTTCAAAAATTTCACATTAAAGTAATGGGGAAGAGGGCAGTAGCCAAACTTTGTGTTCGTAGCATGTTTATTCATTTTAAGTTCTGCATTAATATTAAATTGAATTTATCCTCGTTTTCAGATTTATTTATTCATCCCACATCAATATCTGTTATCTTTTGTTTGATTGATCGCATATTTTAATATATATTCGTTTTAGGTTCCATTTATTCTTTAATAGAAATGTCCTGTCGTTCTGAGTTTGAATTACTATAGGTGTTTATTTTTACTTGTCTTAATTTTAATGTTGCTCTTTACTTTCTTTAAAGAAAACTTCTTTTTGGGAACTTTCTAAATTAGTTTTGTTCATTTTTGGTACCAAAGTTTTATTGTTGGTTCATTATACTGAATATCTATCCAGTTTTTTACGTCTTTGGCTTAAGAATCATATATTTGACTGTAATTTAGTAGTTCTAATTTGTGTCTTTTGATTTATTTCAATATCCTTCTCAACATTCCTTCAAATTCTTCAATAAAAACTATTGGCCATTCCTGAGATACAGCAGATACACCTATTTGATTAATGAGATGTACCTAGTTGCATTTTGATTAAGTTCAACATCCCCCTTGACATTCTCTGAAAGTTTCAGTTTAATACGCTTAACCATTCCTAAGATTCTGCAGACATGTTATTTTGACAACCAGACTGCATTTGGTGGATTTATTCCACCAAATGCACAAATGCAACGTCACAATCGATAATTCTGGAAATTTTCAATTTCATATCCTTAATTGTTGCTAAGATGCTACAGCTACACCCGTTAACAACTGGAATTCACAAAGTATCATTAAGTTTAATGGTCCCCTTAATATTCTCGAAATGTTTCAACTTCATACTCTTCTATAACTACTTTCTGAAATACTGAAGATATGCCATATTGACAACCTCCTTGTCTATATTGAATTTAGTTTAGCGCCCCTTTAGCTTTCCATGAAAAATTCGACTTAATACCGATAGCCGTTCCTGAGACCAATGAAGATACACCAAGATATGCTTTATTAACAACATGGATGGAAACAGTTTCTTTTGATTTAGCGCAATAGCCCTGGCAATATTCCTTGAAGTTTTTACCTTGATACCCCTAACAATTCGTGAGGAGTTCCAGAAAAGCCTTTTTGACAACTTGAATACACTATGCCATTTTGACCAGGATTCAGTTAAGCCCTTTTGATTGAGTTCAAAGTCGCTGTCGGATTCACAGTAGTAGTAATAGTACTAGTTGTAGTATTCATCGCATGAATTGCAGTTGTATATCGCTGAATTGCAGTTAGTTTAAATAATCTTGGAATCAATCATTACAAAGAGTGAGTATTAACTTATCACATTTTTTATAATCATGGGTTTGCAGATCTTAGAAAACTTGGTGGACTCTAAAATTTGAATACGCTTCCTTTGTCATGTAAAAATCCTTATCGATAAAGCAGAGGTAATTATGGCTTTATTAAGGATTTTACAAGGTTTGAAATTCTGTACTCATTTTTTGAAGTCAGCAATTATGAAATGAAGATAAAAGTAAAGGATTAGAAGTTGTTTTTTAAAGTTACAAGCTTAATATTTTGAATTTACTGCTATAAACCACTACCCAGGAACAAATTTGACTATCGGTCTCTATTCGCTTCGGAAGTTAGTCCAACTCTTACATTCCTATTGCAGCTTTCTGATTGTGAATAATGGAAACAAACAATGTAATGCTCGGCTTGTCCCGCTTTCCAGATTACAAATAACGCTCTATACTGAATCTTTAACTCCATGTTTTCCATAGGTTGATCCATATAGTGGAAAAACCAGGAAGTGAAGACTCACCCAACTCAAGAACAGCGCCGATCGATACAAAGCGTACCGAGCGGAATTTCTTAAGAATTTTCAGCGCTGATCCTGCTATGGATTTTTTTTTTCTCAAAGTCTTGGCAACTAGAACGCAGACATTTTAAAACGGAAAGTCAACGAGATTCAAGATATCAGAATGCCTACAAAATATCCACCGATATTGATGTGTTCATGGTTCCTCATACAAGAATGAAGGAACTAGTTCAAACTTACGAGATGCAAGTATGCTGACGGGCATGAGCTTAATTTAGCATTTTTAGAAAAGAGAGGTTTGGGTTAGGTTGCTTAAAAAAAGAGGTCAGATTGGTAATATATATATATATATATATATATATATATATATATATATATATATATCTATATATATATATATATATATATATATATATATATATGGGAGTATACCCAATGGATATTATCTAAAAATTTCTATTCTATAGAATGTAAAAATAATATCCAACCATACTTAGTTATTGCCAAAATTATCCAACTAGTTAGCTATCTGAAAAATCCTTTTAAGCAAATAAGAAATTATCCAACTAGGAAAATAATTAAAATTTAAAAGAAAAATAGTTTTATCTTGCTAGCCAAATACAATAAAGCATAAGAGCCAACTTAGTATCTCTAACTAGGTGGATAATACTTTAACTTAATGCTTGTGATATATATCTAACTAGACAGATAAGTCAATTCTTCATACAAATTAGTGATAATATCCAACTAGTCAGACAATTTTTTCTCTTAGACATAGCATAAACATCTAACTTGGGGGATAATACCTTATCCTAGCCCTTCTGATATTAATCAAACTAGGTAGGCTAGTTAAGTAACTTCCTGCCTAGTTAAATATATATAAGAAGATCTAAGATTCAGCACTATCCACTTAGTTAGATATTCTTGCTGTGCCTAAGAGAAACAATTTATCTGGCTAGTTGGATATTATCCCAAAACTGCATAGCCTAATGGAATTTACTTATCCAACTTGTTGGATATATATCAGGAGTGTTAAGACTTGGTATTATCCAATCTAGTTAGATGTTCATGCTGTGCCTAATGAATTAATGAATTATCTGGCTAGTTGGATATTAACCCCAAACTGCTTAGAGAATCTTCTTATCTGCCTAGTTGGATATATATCAGGAACTCTAAGCTAACATTATTATCCAACTAGGTAGATATTCTCTCAGCCTAAGAGAAACAATTTATCTGGCTAGTTGGATATTAACCCCAACAGCTTAGAGAATCTTCTTATCTGCCTAGTTGGATATATATCAGAAACACTAAGCTACATTATTATCCACCTAGTTAGATATTCTTGCAGTGCCTAAGAGAAACAATTTATCTTGCTAGTTGGATATTAACCCAAAACTGTATAATGAAATTTACTTATCCTCCTAGTTGGATATATTAGGAGTGTTAAGACTTGGTATTATCCACCTAGTTAGATGTTCATGCTATGACTAAGAGTTTGAATTATTTGGCTATTTGGATATTAACCCCAAACTGCTTAGAGAATCTTCTTATCTGCCTAGTTGGATATATATCAGAAACACTAAGCAACATTATTATTGAACTAGGTAGATATTCTCTCTGCCTAAGAGAAAACAATTTATCTGGCTAGTTGGATATTAACCTCAAAACTGCTTAGAGAATCTTCTCTATCTGCCTAGTTGGATATATATCAGAAACACTAAGCTACATTATTATCCACCTAGTTAGATATTCTTGCTGTGCCTAAGAGAAACAATTTATCTGGCTAGTTGGATATTATCTGAAAACTGTGTAATGGAATTTACTTATCCTCCCAGTTGGATCTAGCTATATCAGAAGTGTTAAGACTTGGTATTATCCACCTAGTTACATGTTCATGCTGTGCCTAAGAGAAATGAATTATCTGGCTAGTTGGATATTAACCCTAAACTGCTTAGAGAATCTTCTTATCTGCCTAGTTGGATATATATCAGAAACACTAAGCTACATTATTATCCACCTAGTTGGATATTCTTGCTGTGCCTAAGAGAAACAATTTATCTGGCTAGTTGGATATTAACCCAAAACTGCTTAGAGAATCTTCTTATCTGCCTATTTGGATATATATCCAAAACACTAAGCTATGTTATTATCCAACTAGGTAGATATTCTGTATATTGCATAGACAGTCAAATATTCAGCTAGGTAGGTAAAGGTGTAAGTCTTAAAAATGTTAATATCTGTCTAGCATGATATTTTATCTTGATACTAAGTGTAGTTGGATATTATTTTACATTCTATAGAATGTAATTTTTTTAAGAATATCCATTGGGCACCTTCCCCCCATGCCACAAGTGTTGTGAGCTATTTACTCTACCCATTGTTTATATATAATAAATTTGGTTATTATGAAAATTGGGTATGTTTGATCCTGAGATCTTTAAAAAGACTTGAGGGTATAGGTAAAACTTTTAGAAAATGTGAGGGGGATGATAAGAAAAATCAAAAAATATTATATAGACAAAGGTTGTCAGAAGGCACAACAGCAATTTCTAAGGAATGGCTAAGGGTATTAAGCTGAAACTTTAAAGGAATGTTGAGAGGGATATTGAAAAAGGAATGGAGATCAACCAGCCCCCCTTTTGCCTTTCTAGATGCCTTCCCTAAACACTGATAGAAATCTTAAAAAGCCATTTCATTAAACATAGTCAAAAGGTCTAACAATTATGCCTCCAGGGATGCCATGTCCCCGCACTCCAGGGAAGGAATGTAAAATTTGAAATTTGTCCGTTTTTCATATGAAGGATTTATCATTGGGAAAGGGAGGAATGTTTGATCCTAGGTGTGTCTTAAAAAGATAAGGGTATTGAGGAGAAATTTTGAGAAATAATGAGTAGTTTGTTGAGCTAAATCAAGGTAAAACTATC